>MJHO01000174.1:470040-492419 GCA_002076135.1 Xerophyta viscosa | reverse complement strand
AAAATATTTTTCTAAAAAAAATTTTAAATACCAAAAAAAAAAGAATATACCTTTTTAATATATTTAATTTTTTAACTAAATGTTAGAAATGTAAAAAATAACAGATCTTAAATAAGTTCATCAATAGCACATATATTGAGACATTAGACGATATGTGAGTCACAAAGGATTTATCATCGGCATTTTGTGAATATATGCTCCCCCTTAATGAATTTTTACGAATATATATCTCCTAATTAAATTTGACGAATTTATGCCCTTTAGCACGTAAAATAACCAAAATATTCTTATACTTTTTGTTGATAAACGTGCTCTAATTTCTCTCTCCTTCTGACAATACTTTTCTGCCAAAAATTTTCTCTTCCTCTCTGATTTTTCTCTTCGCGCAGTAATATCTAAATAAAATTATAAAAAATTCAAAAAAGTACAAAAAATTCGGAAAAAAATCGCATTTCATTTTATTCACCTCTAGATCACTGAGAACAACACCAGCATCCCAGAACACCTACAGAACACTCCAAAAATAGTTCTATAAACAACGAGAACACCGCCGAATAAAATCGTAAAAATTCAAAAAATATAAAAAATTATGAAAAGAAAATCCACATTTCATTTAAAACCTCCAGGAAGCTCAGAACACCACCAGAACACTCCCAGGACACCAGAAAAATAATTTCTTAAACACCGAGAATACTTCCAATAAAATTGTAAAAATCCAAGAAAATGCAAATAATTCTAAAAAAAGAAAATCAAATTTCATTTCACTCATCTCTAGGACGCTCAGAACACCCAAAAGCACCCGAAAAATAATTTCATAAGCACCGACAACACCTTCGAATAAAATCGTAAAAATCCAAAAAAAAATGCAAAAGGTTCTAAAAAAAATCACATTTCTTTTCATTCACCTCCAGGATGCTCAGAACACCCCCAGAATACCCCAAAATATTTCAGAACATCCGAAAAATAATTTCATAAACACCGTGAACACGTTCGAATAAAATCGTAAAAATCCAAAAAAAAATGTAAAATTTCTGAAAAAGATCATATTTCATTTCATTCACCTCCAGGATGCTCAGAATATCCTCAAAATACCCCAGAACACCCAAAAAATAATTTCATAAACACCGAGAACACTTCCGAATAAATCCGTAAAAATCCAAAATATTTGCAAACAATTCTAAAAAATAATGACATTTCATTTCAATCACCTCCGTAATGCTAGAATACCCCCAGAACACCCCAAAATAATTTCATAAAGACCGAGAACACCTCCGAATAAAATCGTAAAAATCAAAAAAAAAAAAAATGCAAAAAATTCTAAAAAAAAATTATATTTTATTTCATTCACCTCCGGGACGCTCAGAACACCCCCAGAATACCACAGAATATCACAAAAATAATTTCATAAACACTGAAAACTCCTCAGAATAAAATCGTAAAAAATCCAAAAAATAATGCAAACAATTCTTTAAAAATCATATTCCTAGTTTCCTAGAGGTAAATAAAATAAAATTTGATTTTTTTTCAAACTTTTTTGTATTTTTGTTGGATTTTTACGATTTTATTCGGAGGAGTTCTCAATGTTTATGAAATTATTTTTGGGGTGTTCTGGGGTGTTCTGAACATCTTGGAGGTGAGTGAAATGAAATGTGATCTTTTTCAAAAATTTTGGCATTTTTTTTGGATTTTTATGATTTTATTCAGAGGTGTTCTCGGTGTTTATGAAATTATTTTTGGGTGTTCTGAGCGTCCTATAGGTGAATGAAATGAAATATGATTTTTTTAGAATTTCTTGCATTTTTTTTTTTGGATTTTTACGATTTTATTCGAAGGTGTTCTCGGTGTTTTTGAAATTATTTTTTGGGTGTTCTAAGCATCCTGAAGGTGAATGAAATGAAATGTGTTTTTTTTTTTTTAGAATTTTTTGTATTTGTTTTTTGAATTTTTACGATTTTATTCGGAGGTGTTCTCGGTATTTATGAAATTATTTTTCGGGTGTTCTGGGGTATTCTGGAGTGTTCTGGGGGTGTTCTGAGCATTCTAGAGGTGAATAAAATGAAATGTGATTTTTTTAGAATTATTTGTATTTTTTTGGATTTTTACGATTTTATTCGGAGGTGTTCTCGGTGTTTATGAACTTATTTTCGGGTGTTCTGTCGGTGTTCTGAGCGCTCTGAAGGTGAATGAAATAACACGTGATTTTTTTCGCAACTTTTTGCCTTTTTTTGGATTTTTGCGATTTTATTCGGAGGTGTTCTTGGTATTTAGGAAATTAGTTTTCAGGTGTTCTGGGTTGTTCTGAGCGTTCTAGAGGTGAGTGAAATGAAATATAATTTTTTTAGAATTTTTTGCATTTTTTTTGGATTTTTACGATTTTATTCGGTGGTGTTCTTCATGTTTATGAAATTATTTTTCTGGTGTTCTGGGATGTTATAGGAGTGTTCTGAGCGTCTTGGAGGCGAATGAAATGAAATATAATTTTTTTCATAATTTTTTGCATTTGTTTGAATTTTTACAATTTTATTCGGAGGTATTTTCGGTGTTTATAAAATTATTTTTGGGGTATTTTGGAACATTTTAGGGGTGTTCTGATCGTCCTGGAGGTGAATAAAATTAAATGCGATTCTTTTAGAATTTTTTGTATTTTTTTTTGGAATTTTACGATTTTATTCCAATGTGTTTTAGATGTTTATAGAATTCTTTTGCGGTGTTCTGGAGGTGTTCTTGGGTGCTAGTGGTGTTCTCGATAATCTGGAGGTGAATAAAATGAAATGCCGAGCTTTTTATATTTTTTTCAATTTTTTATAATTTTATTTAGTTATTACTAGGAGGTGAGAGAAATGAGAGAGGAAGATAGAATTTTTTATAGGAAAGTACAGTTAGAAGGAGAGAAAAAATAGAGCACGTTTAACAATAAAAATTACGAGAGTATTTCGGTCATTTTTACGAGCTAAAGGGGCATATATCTGTAAAATGTCCATTTTATCATTTTTCCTACGTATAAGTCCACATGCTTTCTCAATTATTTGACAATTTGTGCTATATATAATTAGGTAGATATGTTAATAATAATTAATATTAAAATATAAAACTTTATTTGTGCTATATATAATTAGGTAGATATGTTAATAATAAATAATATTAAAATATAAAACTTTTTTATCATAGTTGCACATATATTTAACTGGAAAGTATGTTTGATCACTTCTTATGCTTTCTCCCATTAGTGTAATAAACTAATCCTCTAACCAGTAAAAATTTGTAGCCTCAAAATATAAATGTAAAATATTTTTTGAAAAAAATTTAAATACAAAAAAAATTTGGACATACCTTTTTAATATGTTTTTTAAAAAAAATTATATTTAAATAAATATTTGAAATGTTAAAAAAAAAATGGATCTTAAATAAAAAGTTCATCTATAGCAAATATATTGAGACATTAGCCGATATGTAAGTCACAAAGGATTTATCATTTTTCATACGTATATAAATCCACATGCTTTCTCAATTATTATTTGGCAATTTGTGCTATATATATAATTAGGTAGATATGTTAATAATAAATATTATTAAAATATAGAACTTATCATATGTGCACGTATATTTAACTGGAAAGTATGTTTGATCACTTTTTATGCTCACTCCCGTTAGTGTAATAAACTAATCCGCTAATCGCTAAAAATTTGTAGCCTTAAAATGCGTATGTAAAAATAAAAATTTGGATACAATTTTTAATATATTTTTTAAAAATTAATATTTTAAATAAATAATTGAAATGTAAAAAGTAACGGATCTTAATAAGAAGTTCATCTATAGACTGAGACATTAGCCGATATGTAAGTCTCAAAGAATAAACACCACCCCCTCCCCCATTTTACCATAGGAAAAAAGTTTTTTTGAAATTATCGTGGTGGAATCCGTAATGCGAGCGCATACTTCCGTAGGGACCTAAAATTCGCGAAAAGCTCTCACGTTTAATTCCGACCAATGCTCTGGAATCCAAGTACAGGCCTTTCTTGAACGGAAATTTCTGCCACGGAATACAGAGAATTTTTCTTCAGAGAATCTTACGAATAATTTCACCCTACACAGCCTCAAATCCGAATGATGACGCTTACTGAGGCGCTTTTCAACCGGTTGAGTTAGCCGTGTTCCGCTACCATAGGAAAAAAGTTGAAGTAGGGACGGATGAGATTGAAGGAGAGAAAAAAGAAGCCAATAAGGGCCAAAAATGTTTGTTCTTTAAGAGGCTGCTGACTCTCAATTACAATGTCATGTACGCCTTTTAGTGCTTTACTGGGAAAGATAAGGGCAATTTTTTTCAGCCAGGGCACAACTTGGGCAATTGCAGCCCTGCATTTTCCACCTTTCCAAATCAGCCTATTCTCAATTTTCGTGTCTTCTTAATTTGACCATCATAGTAATATTTTTTGGAAAAATTTTCAACATAAAATTTATAAATTTTGATGAGATTTATAACTTTCATATTTAATATTTTTTCAAAACATACTTCTAAATAGCCATTTTGGAAACTTTAAAATTTTAGGCGGGTTATCGGGTCGGATCCATAATCCATTAATATTTGGGAGAATCAAAATATCTACTTAAAAATATTTTTTTGAAAAAATATTGAATATGAATGTTGTAAATCTAATCAAAATTTACAAACTTTTATATTAAAGTTTTTCTAAAAAATGCTGATATAATGGTTAAAACAAAAAGACAAAAAATAAGAGAGGGGCTAAAAAAAGAACAAGTAAACTTGGGGGGCTGAAACGGTATACGTTTGTAAAGTAGGGTTGTCCGATCATTATCCCGAAAGATAATGCTAAATGTATTCTGAGAAGTTGCATCAAGCGAAAGTGCTCGTTCAGCCCCTGCTTTTAAAATTTATCACTTTTCAGCCCCTATAATTTGCTCTTTTTTGTTTTGCCACTTCTCTCGAAAAATATGTCACATCATTTTGATCACTGCATATTTTTTAGAGAAATTTTTAATATTAATTGTAGAGTTTAGTGAGATCCACTTTGATGCTCAGTACTTTTCTAAAAAATACATCTAAGGAGATGTTTTGATGTTCCGAAATATTAACGGATTTGGATCCGACCTGTTAACCCGCTAAAATTTTGAAGTATAAAATATATGTTTAGAAGTAATTTTTTGAAAAATATTGAACATAAAAACTATAGATCTTATTGAAATCTACAATTTTTATTTTACAAATTTTCTAAAAAATATTATTACAACAATAAAAACAGTATAACACAAAAATCGATGAAAAGTTAAAAGAGACAATTAGAAGGGTTAATTTGTTTTCAGCCCCTATACTTATCCGATTTACTTTTCAATCCCTCCCTCATTTTTTGTGTTCTCTACATTAGACCACTGTATCAGTATTTTACGGAAAAATTTTCAATATAAAAGTTGTAGGTTTTATTAAGATTTATAACTTTCATGTTTAATATTTTTCTAAAAAATGCTTATAAATAAGTGTTTTGATGCTCCGAAGTATTAACGGGTTTTAAATCAGATCCGTTAACCCGCTAAATTTTCGAAGTCTAAAAACACCTATTTAGAAGTATTATTTGAAAAATTCTTGAACATAAAAGTTGTAAATCTCATCAAAATCTATAACTTTTATGTTAAATTTTTTTTCAAAAAATACTAATACGATGGTCAAACGAAGATGACACATTTTACGAGGAAGGGTCTAAAATGTATTAGACAAACTGCAGGGGCTGAAACCGACTGGTTTCGCCCGTGCAGGTGCTGACAACGAAAAGCCCCAAATTAGAAAGTATAGAGGCTGATTTGGAAGAGCTTCGTCCAACAAAACCCCTTACATCAGCCAATCAATAAAGACCAGCAAAACTTCATCCATAAGCAATAGGGATCAACCGAGATGTGAAAGCCTTCGTCAGTAAGCAATAGGGATAATTGCATATCAGCCTTTAAGTTTGAAATATTTTACAAATCAGTTATTTATTTCAATTTCATTTCAAATCAGTTTCCACCTTAAAATTTGTGTTAGAATTATTTTAAATATTATATAAATATTTTTGGTAAAGATTTAAATACAAAAAAAAAAGAAGATTCGATAAGATCTATAACTTTTATATTCAAAATTCTTTTTAAAAAATCTTCTAAATATATATATATATTTTTAGGCTCAAAGTTTTAGTGGATTTTAAAATTAATATGTAATCTTCTAAGATTTGGAGCCTTAAAATGTCTATTTAGAAGTACTTTTTTAAAAAATATTAAATAAAAAAAATAGATTTTGAATGATCTTTAATTTTTGTATTTAAAATTTTTCTATAAATACTTCTAAATAGATATTTTGGGACATCATAGATAATGGATTGTAAGGGAGTGGTTTATTCGTAAACAATATTTTAAGGGAGGGGCTGAAATGCAAGTCTACCTAAGCAAAATATAATTATAATTTTGTATTCAAAATTTAAAAGTTTATTTCTAATAAATATTTTGATAATTCAAAATTTTTAACAAATAAAAACTTTGAAGTCCATAAATTTCTATTTAGAGATATTTTTTTAAAAAAAATTTCATATAGAAATTATAGAATCCAGAATAATTTATTTTTTTGTATTCAACATTTTTTCAAAAAAGTATATATATATATATAGCTTTATTTAGTACTTATAAAGAAAAAAAGGAGGATTTATTTGGGCGAAAGTCTAATAGCAGGGCTTGATTTATCATTTTTCCTACATATATAAGTCCACATGCTTTCTCAATTATTATTTGCCAATTTGTGCAATATATATATATATATATATAATTAGCTAGATATGTTAACAATAAAAAAAAAATTTGGAGAAAAATAATATAATATCAAAATATAAAACTTTTATCTTATTTGGACGTATATTAAACGGGAAATAAATACTAAGTAGCTTATCAATTTTTCACATTTTTAGTCACCCTCAGCTATTTCTGACATCTATTTCCATATTCTTGATTTTTATTCGTTTTTGCCCTACATTCATACTTGGTCGAACAGTTTCGTATGAGCTGAAGTTATTTGCCGGCAATATGCATGCTATTTTTATTTCTCAGGAATATTCTCTTCATCCAACTTGTATTCTTTATTTCTGTGACAAACTTATCATCTTCATATACTAAGTGCAACTCATGTATCAATCAGCTTCGATGAATTTGATCGTTGGAATGGATTGTGGTTTATGAAGAGCTGATGATTTAAACTACCCAAACATTCATACTTAGACATTAGCATTAATAAGCATGATCATAAGACGTACATGATATTCCAATCCACATGACAAACATGATATACAAGATAATATAATGCACATGGCAACATGATGCACATGATCAACATGTTATTTCCTTTCAAATATAAGAATATAGAGATTGTAGAAATGTACCGTCCACAACCAATTAATCATGAATTATGTTTTTATTAATTATTCCGGACTGATATGTAGGGTACATCTATAAGTCCCAGCCTTGGGTTAATAGTGGCACCCATAGTTATATGGAGTCCCATGCCATTCGATCCCTAACTCCGTGGTAGTGCTGAAAGAGGGTCTAATACCAGATCACTCACTACTTGGGTCCCTCGATGGATCCGATGCCCACCGGTCCGAAAAGCAATCCAAAATATCGTGCCTTTAACATGGCATCTACGTTTTAGGCTATCCTAACCAACCTACTCCGATGGACGTAGCATGCAATGTAGCACATGTTGTGAAAACATTATTATTTCATTTCATACTATTTTATCATGCACCACCATGTGTCGCAACCACTAACCATCCCGATAAAACGACCGACCCTGAAGCAACGGAAAAGTGTGTGACATGTGTGGCATGTAAAACAGTCACGAACCTCCTCCTCTAAAGCCTTAATTACATTTTTCACAAATTAATTAAGCATGCATTAAGCTTCTCATGATCTTATAAGTTAATAATGCACATCTAACATCCCAATATGACATGCAACTATAATAAGCATCAAGAACCTACGAGCATGACAAGTATCAACAAGCATAACAGGATGCATAACAAGATCATGAAAGTACTCATTTGATACACTCAACCATGTATATAACTATATCCGGACATGCGAGCCATAATATTATCATGAGAGCACTCCATGTAAACCTGCATCTATATGCATAACAATAAATATCATCATATGCTATACAAGACATATCATAAAGATCAACACATATGCATCTACATGCATAACATAAATCCATCTTTATGTACTTGTTCAACCAAGAGATTAATATATTCAGCATACTTCTATAACACAATGCATTAGTATTTGTATTGACATATAAATAACATACAAAGTCAACTACCGATACTCGAATCAAGAGCAAAACATCGGTTCTAATGTGTCAACTACCATATAATCCTAGGTGTCAATACCCCTTTAACTCATTAATCTTAGAGTTAAGGAAAATTGCATCTATCAAGCAAAGTCAATAACGTGGAGTTATCCCAAACCCCACGAACAAAAATGCCTATGTGTCATTAGCTCGAATTTAGGTATTGTAAGGTCCCAGATTTTCGTAAGTTAGTATTGATTTTAAATCGATTTTATCTTGAGTTTTGGTTTTATTTCGAGTTCGTTCGAGAGATTTATTTGGTTTTCCGGTGCTTGAATTGTATTGGAATTGATTTGGACTTATTTAGATTGATTTTGGGTGTTTTGGACTGAATTGGGCCCATTTGGGTTCGGACCCGGCCGACCGAGCCAAAGTGGCTCGGCCCAGCAGAGCCCGACCTGCTGGATGAGTCAATTGACTCGCCCAGACCCGGTCGCCTCTCACTACAGGAAAAAGGTCAAATTACGACTAAATGGTCACTGTAGTTTAATCTCTAATAGTACAAATTTTAGTCGCAATAGCTTTCAGCGACTAAATTAAGTAGTATTTAGTCGTCGGATCCTTGTCTCTAAAGGTAATATTTGTTGTAGTGTCTCTTTCTCGCTCGTCACTCTGTCTCGATCTCACTCTCGTCTCTCTCTCGCGACGCGCCGGCCAACCGCCGCACCGCCTGCCGCCGGAGTGCGTCGCCGTGCCTCATCTCACCCCTCTCCTCCTCCGGCTCGCCATAAACCCTAATCGTCGGCCAACGTCGATTCCAGCGCCGCCATGGCCCGCCGTCGCCGTCCGTGACCTCGTCATGTCTCCTCGACGTTGCCAGAGCTGCTGCGAAGCCTCACCGCCTCCGATTGGATGCCGCCGCGTCGGAATCCCTTTACTCTAGTCTCTGTTCCAGTGAAGGCCGACCGCCGCCCACCGCTGCTAATTGCTCCAGTCGTCGTCACTGTGGTCGTCGCCGCCTCCGCCGCCGTCTGTTCGCTCCGACCACCGCCGCCGCCTCTGTAGCCGCCGACCGTCTCCGGCGAGCTTCTCCGGCGATCTTAGTTGCTTCGTCGCTTCGCCTCGGCTTCGTAAACGCGCTGGTGGAGTTATTTTCGGTTGAGCACTTGGGAATTCACGTCGTCCGCTGGATCTCGGTTTGGTAAGATCGGGACGTAGGTGTGTGATCCACCGTCTCACTTGTGTGATTGAATTTGTTGATTTTCAGCATGTTGTGTTGATATATCTTGTGTGTATGCCAGTACGTGTACATGCAATAATTATTCGGGTTGAATACCTTAGCTTGTGGTTGAACCAGTACTTTAGTAGCAGTGACTTTCAGTTATAACATGACTTGTTGGACATCTAGATAGATGTGGCATCTATTAGTATGTTGGCTTGACTCACATGTTATGTTTATCATGTTATCGACTTACCGACTTTTTTGGGATTTGAGTGAGTAATAGGGCATGACTGCCGTATTTATATTTATATAAAAAAGTTTACTCTATGACATGTGGAATGCGGTGGACTGCGCTTAGTGAGGTTGAGCGCCGCCTGCGCTCTAGTTATACCTGTTGTAGGGTCGTTGACTCAGTTGTTATTTAGAAGAGTATTAAAGCATGACTGCGGGATTAATACTCTTGATAGAATATGTTTGTGTACGTTTCATGTCCGTTGTATTGCTGGTGTATGCTTGTCTCTACCCATTGTTGTGTGGGTGTGCCGTCTGCGCTCGTTGTGTTCTGGTAGAGGTGCAATGTGATATTTGACTTGTGTTGTCCGCGTGACTGACCTACTTAGTCGGTATGTGAGCCGATTGCTCTAGCAATACCATTAGTAGAACGGATTGTTGTGAAGTGCGTCGTTTTCCTTGTGTGTGTTCTATCACTTTCCGTGTTGTTCGGAGTTGCCGGCTAGGATAGGCGTGAGTTGAACATGTTATAAGGTTCGCCGACGATCGTAGAGTGAGATTCGGGGTTCAGAAGTTAGTTGGGGGAAACAAAAATTTAAAAATGAATTTTAGTTTTTCCGCTGTGTGTTTAAATAATTTGAAGTTTATGTGTTGTATTTTGAAAGTACTAGCTCATAACATCCTTATCATTTGTATATTTCCACCTAAATCCCTGACCTCCTGATTCGGGGCGTCACAGATGGTATCAGTGCAAGGTTATAATTTAGTACTTCTAATTTATAGATTTCATGGGTATGAAAACGTGTGGAAAGATAGGCATCGTAACCTCGCGGTAGGCATGCGTTGCTCTGTGGTTGATTTCTTGCTCGTAGGTTTGGTGATTAAGGATGTTCCTTAAGTGGGGAGGTGTTGCTTGCACCTTGCCCGTGTTCGTTTGTTGTGGACCTCGTGGAGGTCGTTTGTTGTGGTTGCATGTGTGGGGTTTGAGGTATACCGGTTGTGGTATTATCTCTTACCGTGTTTGTTGTGTGCATGGGAATGACATTGTTGAATGTACTTGGCTTGTTTACGTTCCGTGTCATGATTGATTTTGTTTTAAGTGGCATTTGAAAAAGATTTCGATGTTTCGAAAATGCTTAAGTGTATGATATAAGAGGTATGGCTTTTTAAAAGGTTTGAGAAAAATGTAGATTGAGCCGGTATTTGATAAAATGATTTTGAACAAGCTTTACGGTTTTTAAAAGAGTTTGGATCTTAGATTGTTACGGAGGCTAGTATATCAATGAGAGAGATTGATGCACTAGAATATTTAGCAAGTTAAGTTCGTGTTTGGGATGAAACCACCTCTCTCGCGTGTGTTCGTCTTGAACCCGAAAGTCCTTACTAAGGCTCGATCCTTGTTTTCTTAACACAATTTTCTCTAAATGAATTTCACTTCAAACCTCTTTCCTTTGTGTTGAGTTTCTACAAAGGTGTATTAAGTTTCTCTAAAGGTGATATATGGCATTGGGTTTTGCTGTTGAATTAAGTTATGCGATGCGTGTGTGATTTCGGTTTGTGTTTTGATGTTGGTGGTTGAAGGCAAGATGTTCTCCGAAACAATTCTCGTGAGAAGCTTGCATAATACCGATATGCTGTATTTTGTTGCTTCCACTTATGTGTATGAGCTTGGTATTTTGAAGATTTCAATGATATGGTATTAATGAGTTTGATGTATTCGTATTTGATTTGAGTTTTACTTGTGGATTTCAATGAAATTGTAATGTGGAGTATATAGTATAATTTTCTTTAGAAGGAGTTGAACCTTTGCTGAGACGATGGATTGAGTTCTTGAAAGACTTTAAGTGTCGTATCCTCTATCGTCTTGGGAAGGCAACTGTCGTAGCTAGCGTACTTAACAGAAAGATCTCTAACTTGTCTCGTCGGATTGTTTATATTTGAGTGGGTCTTGGCGGAGTAGTTCAGCCACCTGAGTTTGCGCACATTTGAGCGTGAGCCAGGAGGTACTCTTCGTCGCATATTGATATTGAGTTGAGTTAGAGCTACTTCTGGGGCTAAGGACGGCACAACAGGACGACACTATCTAACACGAGATATGTGGACGCCTTAAGTCTAGAAAGACTTCTGGATACTTTGTGGTGCAGATTATATTGAATTTGGATAACTTCGGTCAAAGAAAACATTTTCGAATTAATGTTGCTTAATAGATTTGTTTGAAATTATTTGTTTCAGTTTGGTTTAACTTGAGCTATAAATGTCCATAGAACGACGCTAACTAATGCGAGAGATTGGTTGCGGTGGTTTTGTGAGCAAATACGGGAATCATGGTGATAAAATCTGTCTCTCGCACAGACGTTTGTCAAGGAACCTTTGCTCGAACTTGTTTAGATATATTTCTTTGTAGATGATTATCTTTCTTGATTTCTTTACTTAAGAAGGATTTCAAAGAGTTCGTTCCAGAAGCTTAAGTTTTTGAAAGAAATTGGTTATTTGAAAATTTCAGTTCGAAGCTGGGAATCATTCTTAAATATTGTTGTTTTGAACCATTTCATAAGTGTTACGATCAACTACTTTGAATTTCCAAGTTTCTTAGGCTTCTATAAGTTTTGCTGAGATTTATGCCGTGACTTGTTAATCAGAATGGGTTAAGGACTAACCTTTCCGATGGTTTCTTTGTATCGTTTGTAAAACTTGGTTTAAAAAGTTGGATTTGTTTAGAGTGAAATGGTTGTGTTACGATTTCGTTTGAAATTTTCGTTTGCGTTAACGATTTGAAAATGTTACTTTGAAATTGATTATGAGATTCGTTTGGAGCAGGTGTTTGGTTAGACACTTTGGAATGCTTTGTGGAAGGATAAAAACTTGGTTGAGGTGAGTTATCATTTTCTCTGATGGGCAGGTAGCCCTTTGTTTCTGTTTCTTGTGGGCAGGTAGCCCTTTTGTATCTGTATTGTTGGGTGTGTGGCCCTACTTTTCTCTTTTCTTTTTTTTTTTTTTTTTTTTTTTTTTTTTTTGTGGATGTTTCTGAGCAGGTAACTCGTTAGAATGTAATTTAGTTTTGGGACCCTAAATAATACAGGGGAGACTCTGCCGAAATTTTCGATGATTTCTAGCGTGAAACCAATTTAGAGTACTCCTGCTATCTTGGGTACATGTGTTTTGGTTTTGACGAGTTTTTCTTCTGTTGTGTTTTGAATTTGCGCGTAGGGCGTGTTGGTTTGAATTTGGGGGACCAAATCCCTTAAGTGGGGAGGAATGTAAGGTCCCGGATTTTCGTAAGATAATATTGATTTTAAATCGATTTTATCTTGGGTTTTGGTTTTATTTCGAGTTCGTTCGAGAGATTTATTTGGTTTTTGTGTGCTTGACTTGTATTGGAATTATTTGGACTTATTTGGATTGATTTTGGTGTTTTGGGCTGAATTGGGCCCATTTGGGTTCGGACTCGGCCGACCGAGCCAAAGTGGCTCGGCCCAGCCGAGCCCGACCTGCTGGACGAGTCAACTGACTCGCCCAGACCCGGTCGCCTCTCTCTTTCTCTCTCTCGCTCGTCACTCTATCTCGATCTCTCTCTCGTCTCTCTCTTGCGACGTGCCCGCCAACCGCCGCTCCGCCCGCCGTCGGCGTGCGTCGCCGCACCTCACCTAACCCCTCTCCTCCTCCGGCTCGCCATATCTCTCTCTCGTGTGTTCTCTCGCACTTGATTCCTTGCTCGCGCCGAACCCTAATCGTCGGCCGCCGTTGATTCCAGCGCCGCCACGGCCCGCCGTCGCCGTCCGTGACCTCGTCGTGTCTCCTCGACGTTGCCAGAGCTGTTGCAAAGCCTCACCACCTCCGATTGGACGCCGCCGCGCCAGAATCCCTCTACTCTAGTCTCTGTTCCAGTGAAGGCTGACCGCCGCCCGCCGCTGCTGATAGCTCCAGCCATCGTCACTGTGGTCGTCGCCGCCTCCGCCGCGTCTGTAGCCACCGCCGACCGTCTCCGGCGAGCTTCTCCGTCGATCTTAGTTGCTTCGTCGCTTCGCCTCGGCTTCGTAAACGCGCTGGTGGAGTTATTTTCGGTTGAGTTCTGGGAGATTCACGTCGTCCGCCGGGTCTCGGTTTGGTAAGACCGGGACGTAGGTGAGTGATCTCGCCGTCTCACTTGGGTGATTGAATTTGTTGATTTTAAGCATGTTGTGTTGATATATCTTGTGTGTATGTTAGTACGTGTACATGTAATAATTATTCGGGTTGAATACCTTAGCTTGTGGTTGAACTAGTACTTTAGTAGTAGTGACTTTCGGTTATAACATGACTTGTTGGATATCTAGGTAGATGTGGCATCTATTAGCTTGTTAGCTTGACGCACATGTCATGTTTATCATGTTATTGACTTACCGACTTTTTTGGGATTGAGTGAGTAATAGGGCATGACAGCCATATTTATATTTATATAGAAAAGTTTACTTTGTGACATGTGGAATGCGGTGGACTGTGCTTAGTGAGGTTGAGCGCCGCCTGCGCTATCGTTATACCTGTTGTAGGGTCGTTGACTCGGTTGTTATTTAGAAGAGTATTAAAGCACGAATGCTGGATTAATACTCTTGATAGAATATATTTGTGCGTTTCATGTCCGTTGTATTGCTGGTGTATGCTTGTCTCTACCCATTGTTGTGTGTGTGCGCCGCCTATGCTCGTGTTGTGGTAGAGATGCGATGTGACATTTGACTTGTGTTGTTCGTGTGACGGACCGACTTAGTCGGTATATGAGCCGATTGCTCTAGCAATACCATTAGTAGAGCGAATTGTTGTGAAGTGCGTCATTTCCCTTGTGTGTGTTCTATCACTTTCCCGTGTTGTTCGGAGTTGCCGGCTAGGGATAGGCGTGAGTTAAACATGTTACAGGATTCGCGCTTGATCTTTGTTTTGATGTTTTTAGTATGTACCCGTGAGAGGATTTTACCTTTCGGTTGTTTGAAATGCTTGTGATGTAAAGCATGCGGATTGTGATGGATTATGTGATTCTTAGCATGTATTATGTTGTGAGGTTCATGTGGGGTGGTTGACCCTATATTATGTTAAACATGATTTATGAGCATGCTTAGATGGCTAGCATGATGTTTATATGAGAATGAACACATGCTAGTTTGATGTGGTGCCTATTATATATTTGTAGCGTGGAAACCGTTGTATGTTTTTCACTTATTTGTGATTTGAGACATCAACAACGTGAGCGCTATGAGATTTATGTGGAGATGTTATTTGGCTTTGGCATGCTTCGGAAATACTCTCTTCATTTTATGTGATGATATCGGGATTTGGAAATATGTTTGTAGCGTGGAACCGTTGTATGTCTTTCACTTGCTTGTGATTTGAGACATCGGCAACGTGAGCGCTAATGAGATTTGAAAAGTGAGTATGTTCTGTGATCGGGCTCTTTCGTTGGACTGCATCGCCTAAATTCGCTCTCCCGTAAGTCGAGAGGATATCGACCGGGATCGAAATGGGATGATGTGGGCGTCGGAGTCCCAGATTTGTTGTCTCGAGAGAAGAGCGACCGGTGGGCGTAGTTAAGGCCAGCCCGAGGCCAGGGTAGCGGCTACGAGACCAGGCGAGGGTTGAGTCGGCAATTCCGAAAAGGCCGGTAGATCAAGTAACTCCCTTAAGGCCAAAAAGGATCGCCCCCGCTGTAGGATACTGGGGGACGCAACGTGCACCGTGTCTGACCCATATCTTTGGTGCTGCAGTACCTAAAGGGTTGTGTTGCATTATAAAATATGAGAGGACTAACTGGTTTGGTAATTTAGTCCACGCTGATTTAAGAAAGATAAAAGGATAACCGGATTGGATTTTGGGTGATCAATTACCTTATATTTTTATGATGTTGTTGATGTTTATTATATGCCAAGTATGCCTCTTGTTGTTGTTGAGAACTTGCTTATTGTTATATAGTAGCCGGTAGCTTATAGTTGTTAAGCTTGCTACTTGCTATGTGGACATATTTGTTAGTTATGTTCATATCCCTTATTATTGGCTTTATTCGGATTGACAAGTATGAAAGTATATGCTTTAAAAAATGTTAGCATGTAAGTTATACTTGAGTGCAGACTTGTATTTGCATGCAATATATAACTTGGTGTGCGGTATTTGTGTATGCTTACGAGTTTGATTTTGCACATGTGCTTGCTTGTGTTTGTTTGGTGTGTGACTGCAGCCCTGGCCATTGCCTTACGGGGTTGTCGGGGTGGGTCACTCACTGAGTATTTTATATACTCATGATACTATTTTTTTCGCAGGTTGTTGCGAGGACCGCCGACGATCGTAGAACGAGATTTGGGGTTCAGAAGTTAGTTGGGGAAAACAAAAATGTAAAAATGAATTTTAGTTTTTTCGCTGTGTATTTAAATAATTTGAAGTTTATGTGTTGTATTTCGGAAGTACTAGCTCATAACATCCGTATCATTTTTATATTTCCACCTAAATTTCTGACCTCCGGATACGGGGCGTCACAGGTATGTCCTCTACAATAATGATAGGTTTAACCGCTTCAATAGCTAACCCCTACGCTCTTGGGTAATTAGCCTCAAATAGTCTCTAAGCTCAATTATCAACCTACAGTTTAATTTGCCAATTAAAACGAGCACCCATGTATGCTACTGCAAATCGAGCTCGATACAACATACATCTACAACATACAACATATTGCAAAGATAATCGTGATTCAACACGATATTCACATCAATTAAAGAGGTGGAAGTGATCACTTAATAAACACTCGATTTTACCAAATCCGGGCTAGCACGTCGGCGTAGTATATCCATGTATCCATGATCAAAATCATGCACTCACTCACTCTCCGTCAACACAAAGTTCCACTAACAAACATTCATGTACCATCCAACATTTATAAAAGATATCTTGTTAGTTATGAAAATGCTCTGTCAACACGAATCCAACTATCAACTTTACACATCCATCACACATTATCAACATCTATTAAGTTATAAGAACGCTCCGTCAACACGAAATCCTGCTAACTATTGACAAATGATCCAATGACCCATACAAGCATACTCATGGCGACTCACACCTTTACCATGGTGTCCTGTGCTCTAGCCATCACCGCCCGCGGTAGTGGTAGTACAAAAGGGTGCCTAACACCGGATTACTATCTAGGTCTAAAGGTGGATCCTAGTGCCCATCATTGCCATTCACCACATTACGCAACAACAATAGTTTCCATGTTATTATGACTCAACGTCAATCCTATCGAAACTTAGCGAGCACTTACATATAACTATACAGAGATACATTAGCGCATCAAATAATCTTGTACTAATGGCTACAACATGTCTTTACATCGCTACGTAAAATGCAAGCCTTTGTAAGCATCACAAAAGTTTAGACTTGTACTAATGGCTACGACATGCCTTTACATCACTATGTAAAGTGCAAGCCTTTCCAAGCATCACTGAAGTTTAATAGAAACACGTGCATTAACATGCATGCAGATACTTACCATCAAGACAACAATACATGATCTATAACACCCAGATCATGTATCTTTAGTGACTTTCCAGCACCTAAATCAACTTTCCAGCATATGCATAATATCATATCTAACGTGCAAGCAATGTGATGCATCTTAGTATGACATTTAGCCTTACATGCGAATTATTTCTATATTTCAACAACTTCACTACAACATCCAGCATATGTATAACATTATATCTAATATGCAAACTCTTTGATGCTCCTAGCAAGATATCTACGATTGTATGTCAAATATACTAAATACAATCACAAAAATAGAGAATCTAGCACATCTAAAGCATTCAAATTAACATACAAGCTCTATAATGCTTACTAGCATAGTCTAGGCCTTGCATGTCAAATATTTCAACATTTCTAATATCAAAATTGTAAATTTCGGTACATATAAGCATTAAAATCAACATGCAAGCTCCCTACTATCTACAACAACTATTTAACTTTGCATGCCATGCTCTTCACAAAAATGCACTTCACAACTTAACGAGAAGTTATTCACCTTCACACTGAAATTCTTACCAACCGGAGCTTAAATCACTCAAAATCTCTCTAAAATTCCACCACAAAAGCAAAGGGAAAGAAAGGAGACGCCAGAGCACCAAAGAAACCTCGCTGGAAAGTTCGCTAGAGTGACGACCTACAACGCAGTAGAGAGGATGAGTGGGGAGAAGAAGCAATAGGTACAAATGAAAATAAAGGGGATGAATACTGGCCTAGCTCTTGAATACCACTCCAACTAACTAGGTCAAGCATAAACCCAAACTTAAACCAACCAAACCACACCAGACCCAATTCTGGTCCAAAACACATCTATATCAAGTTGACTCAGGCTAAACATGAGCCCAAAACAAGCTAAAACTCAGTCTAAATTATCTAAACAATGCAACTATCGGTCAACCGATACAACTTGACGTTCGTCCGATCCAACAATCAGCCTCAATCTCAACACATTTTCAGTTTCGGACGACCGATCGTAGCTATCAGTCGACCGAACCTCGGTATTAACACAAATTATTTTGGGATCTCACAGTTGTTGCTGGATCTCACAGTTGTTGCTCTCTTTGCTCGTAGTTTTGGAATTTATAGATTAATATTTATCATCATAGATGACATGAAAGCTTAAACCTTCTATTATTTTCACTTTTTTATTGTTAGTTCTTCATCTTGGCATGAGTAGAACCTCCTTCAACTCTGAGTAGTGAGCAGCGTTGTTATATTAAAATTAGAATTATAATGTCAAGGGAATGAGGTCCTAGGCATATCCATTCTGAGTACCGATCCGTAGGGTCAACTGCACCATAATACGGTGCAGTTGACCCTATATATGGGTCGAAATGTATGTTTTTTTGTAAAAACTTACAATGTAAAAGTTGTAGATCATGATAAAATATGAAACTTTCATGTTGAAAAATTTTTCAAAAAATATTTCTAAATAGGTAGTTTGGGGCTCGGAAGCTTAATGGATTCTGCAAATTTTTTCGGAACTCATTAAGCTTCGGAACCCCAAAACACCTATTAAGAAGTATTTTTTGGAAAAACTTTCAAAATAAAAATTTTATATTTCATCAAGATCTATAACTTTAATATTGGAAGTTTTTAAAAAAATAAGTATAGATACATATTTTAGGGGTCGACCCATGGGATCGAATCACTATCCATTCTACAGTGAAAAGATATTTTGGAATACAGTAATCGCTTGCGAAAGCTTGATCATTTCTTGTACTAACTGTCATTCTTCTAACACCAACGATATTTTTCTGATCTCTCAAACATCGAGGTTGGCTACAGAGTCGGCTCTAGATTACTTACCAAGCTTTTTAGCTATCTCTTAAGTAGCTTATCCAAAATTTATTATCATGTGTATTTATATACCTTACGGATACTTGGGACATATTTGTCCGTGTTGGGCTAACCTAATATATTGGTGTAATGTTTTATCAAAAAAAATCAAAATTACAATGAATTCCATCTTTAATAGCTATTTTTTAATTCATGATAGGTAGGCATATACTATGAGTGGTAAAGACGAGTAGTAGTGCAAGTACCAACCGTCATCGTAACTGCTTCAGAAATGTTTGTACATCTAAACACACATCTAAAGAAAACCCTAAAGCAGCTTTGATGTATTTCCACCATATATCCACGGAGAATATATTGTCGGTCTGCATGTGTGAGAAAGTCACTCAAGTCACACGTGCATCCCACTCTTATTAGGGTTTAGTTGTACATATAAGTGCAACCAACCAGTCTTGCATTATTTTTTATATAACCCCGTTCTGGATTTCTACGTGTCATGATGCTAACATGCTTTTAATAGAAGATGGGCCGAACCCGAAGTAAAAACTCAAGACATAACCAAGTGTTTACCCGAGATAGACATCGAGACCCTTTGCTGGAACATGTACCATCAGCGGTTGACTCCCGATATACATCTCGGTAGCAATCTTACCCGAGGTCGACACCAGCAGATTATGGGAAGTTGGACCGTTACATGCACGCGCGGAGGAATGTAACCGACGCAAACTTATGATTCCTAATAAAGGCTCATTAAGGTAGGCAGTTAATGAGTCGTAGTTATTAGGCTGTTAAATGAGGAAGCTCAAGGGCCGCCCGGGTCTGGGGAATGTCCTCCATAATGGCTATATAAGGCAGCAAACAACTCCAGAAAAAGGGTTGGTTGGTTGATAGAGATACCGGGAGATACTGTAAAAGTGAGAAGAGAATTGAGAGATCTGTATTCATCTTCTTCTTAGTGAAATCACTTATTCGTTGGCGTTACGTGACAGCCCGTGGTTTTACCTTGTCTTTCAAGGGTTTCCACGTTAAAATCGTGTGTGTTTTGAATTGTCTTTGTTGATTATCATCTGCTTCGAATCATACTGTTTTTGAACAC
The DNA here is from genome assembly GCA_002076135.1 of Xerophyta viscosa. Lineage (NCBI taxonomy): Eukaryota > Viridiplantae > Streptophyta > Magnoliopsida > Pandanales > Velloziaceae > Xerophyta > Xerophyta viscosa. The sequence goes on along the minus strand of MJHO01000174.1, from coordinate 472,220 downwards.
TTCATTGATCGGTCGAGAACCAGCTCGATCAATTGGCGCCGTCTGTGGGGAAAATCATCACAAAAACAATGGCTAGGAGAAGAGGAGCGAACCATAATGTTAGCAGAGACGATCGAAGATCATTGGAAGAGCCCAGTGGAGCGGGCACACAACAATTTCAAGCCGAACAATCGTCTGACGGAAATGAGTCACCAGAATCTGCTGTTGAATTACAACCACAAGAAGTTCCAGTAACCATGGATGGAGTCCGTGAACTGTTGAGGGAGGAGTTGCGCAACTTCCTTCAATCACAACAGACGACTGCGCCGGCGAGGATACCGGCGAGGGAACGGTTGTCCCATAATGCTGGAGAACCCCAACAAGGACCTAATCATAACTCCCCCAATCAGGACCGTGTCTCGGCGTTCAGCAGACTAGGGCCCCCCTATCCAGAAACGCCTGGGCAGTCACGGTGCACGATTGGCGAGGGAGAGAAGACAAGAGCAGCAGCCACGATCTGAAGGTGGAGCACGTGCAGCACCGTCAAAAGGAGCACGTCCGCAGGAAGTACTTCCTTTGGACGAATCGACAGGAGAGACGGAAGCCGGAGCTGAAGCAATCTCGCGTCCCCGAGAAAGGGATGCGGCCGCTGCACCGGGACTTCCCCCGAGACCTAACGGAGTAAAATCGGTATTGACTCCACCAAGTAATTTCGCCCGAGACCCAAATTCACCATTCTCGGTAGCGATCCAAGATGCTCCATTACCTCAGAACTTCAAGCCGCCAAAATCTCAAAGTACAGCGGTAAGTCATCGCCAAAAGCCCATGTATCATGCTTCATGGCCGCCATGAAATTCACGGGATACAGCGAAGCCGTATATTGTCAAGCATTCCCCATGACGTTGGAGGGACCCGCTCAGACCTGGTTTAACCGGGTTGAGGTCCAGGGTCCATCAACAGTTGGGAGGAGCTCGTCGACATGTTTCAGACGAGGTTTTTTGCGAGCTCAGAATTTCTTAAGGACTCTGAAAGTCTGTTGAACGTCACTCAGAAGGAAGGAGAGACGTTGAAAAAGTACTTCAAGATGTTTTGCGAAGAACAGCAGAATATGAAGGATATAGACCCTAAATTCTCGTTGATGGCGTTGAAGAGAGGGGTGAGACATCGTCAGCTGATGTATGACTTCCACACCAATCCGCCAGAGACTTTAACTCAGGCGTACGAGAAGGTCAGGCTTACCATCGAGGCCGAAGAGAGAGAGCAAGAGCTCAACAAAAGTGGCAAGAGGCAAAGGGATGACAAGAAAGAAAGCGACCGAGGTGAAGATCGATCAACTAAAAGTCGGGATGAAAACCGAGGTGGATATGAACCCAAAATACCTGGTATTACCCGGTAAACGCGTCCCAGGGGAAATTTTGGCTGTAGTAGAAACTAAACGCCGTTACGAAACAGCCGTACCCGCATATCGCGCCAACCAACAAACGGAGACAGTCGAAAATACTGCGACTTCCATCGACGGCACGGGCACCTCACAACCCGAGTCTGCAACTTCGCGACATCTTGAAGGGTTTTGTCCGGAATTGGAGAATTGCAAGAATTCCTAGAACAAAGGGAGGAACCAGAGACATGCCGGCACAGGAGGCCAAAGCAGGAGCCCCACAGGAGGCGGAACCCCAGCATCAGAGCTAGAGCTGCATCATACACTTTATTGCTGGGGGTCTTGGTTCGGGGCAGCCGAGCAGAAAGAGGAATCGGTCATCATCACAAGAGGTGATGCAAATCAACCGAGGTGCTGCTGATCAAGAAGGGAAGACAAGACATAACGTTCACTGATGAGGAAGCTCGTCCCGGTTGAAGCGCCACATGACGACGCTCTACTGGTCTCCGTGATAATGGCAAATCAAGAAGTCAAGCGGGTTTTCATTGACACTGGGGCATCCTCCAACGTTGTATTTTACGACGCATTTCTACGAATGGACCTCGGGGAAGACGCACTGTTACCCATCGATACTACCGTGTATGGGCTGGGAGGACCCGACATCGTTCCCCGAGGAAAGATAGACGTGCTGGTCACCATGGGCGATGCGCCGAGGTTGAAGACGGTGTTAATCTCATTCCTGGTTCTGGACATTCCATCGGCGTATAACGTGATTTTTGGTCGCCCCGGAATCAGAAAATTTCAACTGGTAGTCTCTCTCCCG